>JAFJYI010000071.1:2500-5000 GCA_019022655.1 Acacia acuminata
AAACCCTAAACCCTAAACCCTAAACCCTAAACCCTAAACCCTAAACCCTAAACCCTAAACCCTAAACCCTAAACCCTAAACCCTAAACCCTAAACCCTAAACCCTAAACCCTAAACCCTAAACCCTAAACCCTAAACCCTAAACCCTAAACCCTAAACCCTAAACCCTAAACCCTAAACCCTAAACCCTAAACCCTAAACCCTAAACCCTAAACCCTAAACCCTAAACCCTAAACCCTAAACCCTAAACCCTAAACCCTAAACCCTAAACCCTAAACCCTAAACCCTAAACCCTAAACCCTAAACCCTAAACCCTAAACCCTAAACCCTAAACCCTAAACCCTAAACCCTAAACCCTAAACCCTAAACCCTAAACCCTAAACCCTAAACCCTAAACCCTAAACCCTAAACCCTAAACCCTAAACCCTAAACCCTAAACCCTAAACCCTAAACCCTAAACCCTAAACCCTAAACCCTAAACCCTAAACCCTAAACCCTAAACCCTAAACCCTAAACCCTAAACCCTAAACCCTAAACCCTAAACCCTAAACCCTAAACCCTAAACCCTAAACCCTAAACCCTAAACCCTAAACCCTAAACCCTAAACCCTAAACCCTAAACCCTAAACCCTAAACCCTAAACCCTAAACCCTAAACCCTAAACCCTAAACCCTAAACCCTAAACCCTAAACCCTAAACCCTAAACCCTAAACCCTAAACCCTAAACCCTAAACCCTAAACCCTAAACCCTAAACCCTAAACCCTAAACCCTAAACCCTAAACCCTAAACCCTAAACCCTAAACCCTAAACCCTAAACCCTAAACCCTAAACCCTAAACCCTAAACCCTAAACCCTAAACCCTAAACCCTAAACCCTAAACCCTAAACCCTAAACCCTAAACCCTAAACCCTAAACCCTAAACCCTAAACCCTAAACCCTAAACCCTAAACCCTAAACCCTAAACCCTAAACCCTAAACCCTAAACCCTAAACCCTAAACCCTAAACCCTAAACCCTAAACCCTAAACCCTAAACCCTAAACCCTAAACCCTAAACCCTAAACCCTAAACCCTAAACCCTAAACCCTAAACCCTAAACCCTAAACCCTAAACCCTAAACCCTAAACCCTAAACCCTAAACCCTAAACCCTAAACCCTAAACCCTAAACCCTAAACCCTAAACCCTAAACCCTAAACCCTAAACCCTAAACCCTAAACCCTAAACCCTAAACCCTAAACCCTAAACCCTAAACCCTAAACCCTAAACCCTAAACCCTAAACCCTAAACCCTAAACCCTAAACCCTAAACCCTAAACCCTAAACCCTAAACCCTAAACCCTAAACCCTAAACCCTAAACCCTAAACCCTAAACCCTAAACCCTAAACCCTAAACCCTAAACCCTAAACCCTAAACCCTAAACCCTAAACCCTAAACCCTAAACCCTAAACCCTAAACCCTAAACCCTAAACCCTAAACCCTAAACCCTAAACCCTAAACCCTAAACCCTAAACCCTAAACCCTAAACCCTAAACCCTAAACCCTAAACCCTAAACCCTAAACCCTAAACCCTAAACCCTAAACCCTAAACCCTAAACCCTAAACCCTAAACCCTAAACCCTAAACCCTAAACCCTAAACCCTAAACCCTAAACCCTAAACCCTAAACCCTAAACCCTAAACCCTAAACCCTAAACCCTAAACCCTAAACCCTAAACCCTAAACCCTAAACCCTAAACCCTAAACCCTAAACCCTAAACCCTAAACCCTAAACCCTAAACCCTAAACCCTAAACCCTAAACCCTAAACCCTAAACCCTAAACCCTAAACCCTAAACCCTAAACCCTAAACCCTAAACCCTAAACCCTAAACCCTAAACCCTAAACCCTAAACCCTAAACCCTAAACCCTAAACCCTAAACCCTAAACCCTAAACCCTAAACCCTAAACCCTAAACCCTAAACCCTAAACCCTAAACCCTAAACCCTAAACCCTAAACCCTAAACCCTAAACCCTAAACCCTAAACCCTAAACCCTAAACCCTAAACCCTAAACCCTAAACCCTAAACCCTAAACCCTAAACCCTAAACCCTAAACCCTAAACCCTAAACCCTAAACCCTAAACCCTAAACCCTAAACCCTAAACCCTAAACCCTAAACCCTAAACCCTAAACCCTAAACCCTAAACCCTAAACCCTAAACCCTAAACCCTAAACCCTAAACCCTAAACCCTAAACCCTAAACCCTAAACCCTAAACCCTAAACCCTAAACCCTAAACCCTAAACCCTAAACCCTAAACCCTAAACCCTAAACCCTAAACCCTAAACCCTAAACCCTAAACCCTAAACCCTAAACCCTAAACCCTAAACCCTAAACCCTAAACCCTAAACCCTAAACCCTAAACCCTAAACCCTAAACCCTAAACCCTAAACCCTAAACCCTAAACCCTAAACCCTAAACCCTAAACCCTAAACCCTAAACCCTAAACCCTAAACCCTAAACCCTA